>UELU01143319.1:0-28059 GCA_900490025.1 Megastigmus dorsalis
GCAGCTCTCCCTTTTTTCTATCAGTGAAGGCTTACTTTTGTTTGAGTAATAATATTGGAAATATTCTCTTTCCTTCACTAGACTCCTTACAAGTTTCAAGTTCCCAGTGATAATTTTAACTTATTTTTTCAGCTTTCACAGTCTGAGTAATCGACGGTCCGACATTGCCACTTGCTCAATTTTTCGCACAGCAGAACCAAAAAAGAAAATGAGAATGACGTTGAGAAAATGTCCTAAACTCGCAACGATCATTTTCTCAATTTTAATTCTAGCTTTAACCGTGGATTTTTCCAACACAGAAGTCATTAATATTGTAGCCGATTATGGTAGACCTTACGCATATCCTATAAGCTCAGACACCGAATATGTATTTGAATATAAAGAGCAAGCTGTACGACATAACTTCCAAATACACTCTTAAAATTATACATATTCGATTTGATAGCGACGATTACTTTTGCAGGATTTTACAGCGTTAGACGGTGCCAGGATCATAGTTGAAAGCGAGGATGCAACAACCGATTATCCATTGATAATAATAGTTAGACAGAAAAAAGGGATTCTCAGCTGGAACGTGCCGCTGCAATTGAAAAGCAAAGACTTAGCGAATGCAACGCTTTATCGCAAAACAAGCAGGAACCTGTGCCCCGCGAAATATTACGACTACATAACGTATAGTGGAAGCGCAGATGTTGTTAGTATTAGTTTGTCTACTTTTAGTATGAAAAGCATCGTTTTTTATGTGAGACTTGATCCAGTGCCAAACTTTTACATGAAGTAAGTTTTAAATGTTACTATAGGAACTACTTAAACTTATATTCATATTCTGATTCATAAAAATAGATGTGATTTCTATATGATAACGGTGACAGGGTTTAAAAGCTATTTATTTTTGTCATTTGGTATAGCTTTGTAATTTCTTTTTTTATAAAGACACTATCTATAAAATGTGTACTTGATCATATAATGGTAGATCGATTAGATAGCTGAAATAATCGTGCTACAATACAGCTTCTATCTATTATTGCCCAAAAGATAAACTGCTATAATTGTTTTTTAAGAAACATATACTTAATTACATTTATAGAAATGATATAAGAACTAGGGAAGTTCATTAGTGTAAATTAATTTTTTATATTTATTATCTAACTAATTGAATGACAGGAACTTACGTATACTGTATATATACCCAAAGAAAATTTATAACTATAATTAAAGTAAATATTTTCTTAAATTCAATAATTTTCTTTTTAGAGTAAATAGGTATTTGTCAATGACCTGGTTTTGATAATGAACACTAACAGATTTTTTATATTTTCTTGAGATGCACTGCTATTTACTACTGCGCATACTAAATTCTTTCTTTTCATCGTAAATTAATCAAGTATAATGTATTTTAAGAACTGGAGAAACGAGAAAAGCAATTTTGACTCCTGCCCAGCCAATTTATTATGGGTATCATTTTGACCATGTATCGGCAGAAGACGACACTTTAGTACAGATACGCGCCAAGTCCGATAACGATGTCTGCATGACATTGTCAGTTTGCAATACAACGGTAACGAACAATTACTTTTTTATTTAACAAGCAACATGCAATTCAAGTCTATGCAATTTTATATCATTATTTTTCAGTGCCCAGTGTTTGACTTTGAAAGAAATGTACGATTCGCGCATTATTGGCAGACGGTCTCTAGGCAAGGAGCGATCACAGTACCGGTAATCTCTTGCACAAAAATGTATCTGAAGTAGGTAGCAATTCGCACCGTTGTATGCAATGTCACTGCCTCCCACCAGCAACGTCGGCTGTGAGCTGTCATCAGAGGATAGACTTATCTATTAAATAATTGTACATACACTGCAATCAAATAGTATGTGTAAATATTCGTTTTCGAGATAGGGAGCAAAATTTTGAAATCCCCTATCCAAAAATTTTCAAAAAGAGGGGGATGGCATTTTGACATTTTGCTCCTATCCGGAAAACGAAGCGAGATTTACTCATTCTATTTGATTGCAGTGTATGTACAAATATTTAATAGATAAATCTTTCCTCTGATGACAGCTCAGAGCCGTCGTTCCTGTGGCGGGAGGCAGGGACGTTGCCGCGCATACAACGGTGCCAATTGGACTCTCGTACGCCCCTCAGAATCCCCTCTGGTCCAGAACCCCCCACCCCAGCTTACCTCCTATCCGAATCGATTTAACTATAACGATGTTTGAAAAGATGTTCGAATGGTGGATGTTTTTTTTATAGGTAAGAGACTATCCCAATGGTTTGTTCATAGTTATGACTGTGAATCCAGAGGATACCGAATGCACCGATGGCTACTATGCTTCTATAACTAATCGAACGAAAACGATCGAGATAACAATAGTAGAAAGCATTGACGATCGTGAATATTTAATTGCGTCATTCTCGGCCCTGTTGGCTTTCGTTGCATTCTGTGCGATTTACATCATTGGTATCATCACTTATCACGCTCGTCGAACTCGACGGTTTGGTCGCTCAGCTCGAAGGAGATCGAACATTGAAAACGATGATATACCGAATGCACGCAATCCAACTACGCAAGAAGTAAACTTCTTTTGCAACCTTTTACTCGATCAGCTATTAACAACGAAATGTCTATTTTTTTTCTTCTCAACTTTCGACCCTGTAATTTTTTATGTAATCTATGCACCAAAATTTGTAAAAGTTACAGTATCGAGAGATGCGAAGGAAAATGGACATTTTGTAGATGTTGGATTAACAACCACTGTCACCCAATAACAATTGATTTTCAGACAGGGAACGGACACCAAACACCGAGATCAAACGGTAACACAACCGGCGACGAATTAAACGGAGACCAGAATGGAGCGTTCGAGAACGAACTGGAACGCAGCAGACGTGCAGTTTCCGTCTTCGATCTAGCCCAGGATGAGCCAAAGATACTCCGTCAAAAGACACGCCTCTACGTCTACTACCTCATAACCATAGCTATCTTTTACATCGCGCCTGCAATTCAAGTGGTCGCGAACAATTTGCGAACCGTTTACCTCACGGGCAATCAGGATCTCTGCTATTACAATTACCTATGCGCCCATCCGCTTCTCTTCCTCTCCGATTTCAATCACGTCTTCTCCAATATGGGATACATCTTGCTAGGCTTACTGTTCATGTTCATCGTGTACATGAGGGAGAAGTACGACGAGAGTCTGTACCGTTTGTCCCATGGATACGGGATACCGAATCATTACGGATTGTATTACGCCATGGGCTGTGCTTTGATACTCGAAGGTGTGATGTCTGGGAGTTATCATATCTGTCCGAATCACACCAACTTTCAATTCGGTACGACCTTGTGTTTTAAGTTATACAGTTTTAGAGAAATATGTTAGGGCAATAATAATTTACTTTCAGATACGAGCTTCATGTATGTCATCTCCGTTCTGTGCATGCTGAAGCTCTATCAAAATCGCCATCCAGACATAAATGCCAAAGCACCTGTCACTTTTGGAGTCTTGTCGATCACCGTATTACTAGCTGTTGTGGGAGTACTCAGTGGCAAGAAAACGTACTTCTGGATACTTTTCACAGGTGTTCATCTGATCACTTGTTTATTGCTCGGCATACAGATTTACTACATGGGAAAATGGAAGTTCAGCAGAACAGGATTGCGTAAAAAGTTTGCTGTAAGTATTTCACACTAAGCTAATTGTAAATATTAAAAAAGAAACTTAGATATTTTAAAATGTTATATAATTTCATTATTTTGTGTTTCCAATACTGTAAGGCAACCCGCAAGGCAATCAAGCCAATTTATCCACGACGAATGATACTACTGGTCATTGGTAACTGTTCCAACATTGGTCTCGCCATTTATGGTAACATGTATACAGAGCAAGATTTCGCCCAGTACTTACTTTTGATTCTCATGTGGAATCTCATGCTCTACACATTTTTCTACATTACCATGAAAGTTCGTATAATATATGATTATCAATTTATTAATAATATTTATCTTGGAACATAAGTATACCTACTTTTTCTTTTTGTAGTTGTTCAACAGGGAAAGGATTCAATGTCAGCCTTTGATATACATAATCTTATCGGTGATAACGTGGAGTGGCGCGCTTTACTTTTTCATCAGCAAGACGATCGCCTGGGAAAAGAGTCCAGCCGAATCGCGAGCCTTGAATCGAGAATGCGTTAAACCCTTGAAGTTTTACGACTACCATGACATCTGGCATTTCCTCTCAGCTCTGGCTATGTTTTTCTCATTTATGGTGTTCCTTACTTTGGACGACGATCTCTGCAATACCCATCAATCACAGATGGCTATTTTTTAATATATGCATTGGAATCGAATACTAACTATACTGCCATTCATTGTAAATAGACGAAGGAATCATTTAAAAGGAACTAGAAGAACAGTAGCATAACTATGATAAATATTTTAAGCGATCGACGTTTCACGTGAAATTAGGACACGAAATCATCGATTTTTACCCACGACATCTCACTAATATACTTTAATATCAAATGATTTTGTTTTACAATCTCACGTGATCTTTTTTGTAAGTTTAAAAAATTTACGGTAAGTTAATTTCAGTTAAATCCCAGTTTTCTACTATTAATTAATACAACACTGTGATTTTAAATCGTTACAGTTTCAAGGGTTATACATATACATTTTATTTTTCATATTAAAGTCTAAAACCAATAAAAATAGTTAAAGTACTCTTTATTGCGTAAAGTGAGAGTAATAATTACAATATCATTGTAGAAATGGTAACGTAATAAATAAATATTATGTAATTTTTTTCTTACACGTTTATAAATATAAATCGTTTTTGATACTAAAATTCTAAAATACTTACTTTATTATTTTATACCTAGTTATCAATCTTAGTTTTTTTTTTATTTTTTAATTCTGTTTCAGTTTACCTCAACTTTTTGCTACCTAAGTAAGACTCTGGTAAGACTTAGGTACTGAATTTCTATTTATATTTTCGTAATCTTGAATCTTTCATCAGGAGTCGAAGAAGAAATGAACGATTTCAACTTGTTCCGTTCCTTAGACATATAACTTATACCTATATAGAAAACTTGTGTTATGCGCATTATGCTTCAGACTTTCAATTGCGCTCGCATATTGTTTTACTTGTTATTCCAGTTATAAAACGTCTTTTGTTTCTTTTATTTTAAAAATGTTCTACTCCCTGTACGGTATACTTATTTTACTTAATGCAACCTCAAACTTTATTTCCGTTTATCCAGTTTTATTTTAAAACTAAAAGAAAGTTAAAAATACGTTTAAGTTGCACTTTTGCACACATTGCAGACGCAGCCTACGCACTATGCAGCCACATGGACAGCAGAAATGCGCGCTCTTTTCTCTCCACTTTCAAACCCTCCCTAAAACCAGATACATACAACTGCCATCTTGATTTCACACACTATATATAGATATACGTTCGTATAAGTGGGAAGTAGTGCGAAGCTGCTGCGTGCGCGCATCGTCAGACCCCGCGTAAAACGCCAAGCCGTGATGGCGTTAACGTAACCTCTTTTCTCGCTAATTTTTGGTTTCTCTATAAGAAAAACGCAATAGTCCACTTGGCGTATCTTGTAACCTGTACCTACAAGGGTACTTATACGGGAGGGTACACTTTTAGTGCGTTACCTCGGATTCGGTTTGAGTGAGACTCAAGGTCAAGCTTGATGTCGGGCAGCTAGTGCACAAGAGAGGATCGGACTCCGGATTGAAGGTGGGACGCCCGCGAGCCCATAAGGGAGTAAAACAACCATGCCAAGAAAACGTAAACTGTCGAATCTTGCGAATCGCTGTCGCTTTTGCTTGGCGCGCGATGCCTGCATGAGCGAACTTTTCGTCGATTGGATTCGACCGAAGTTTAAGGATCTAGAAAAATGCTCTTCCGTCGAGGTGCGTTATTAATCGCAGGATTGCCCTTTGCCCTGGTTTTTCAGATGTTTTACTCAATAGATGATTTTGGTTTTATGCTGTCGTTTTAGGTTATGTTTGACATAGGGTCTGAAGAGTTGCAATGACATTTCTGTTAACTTAATTTGTTTTGAATAAATGTTGAGGGATTATTTCAGTTTTCATTTTTCAATAATTTTTTTTTCAATGTTGACTCTTCTTTGTTTTGAGGCAAGTCAGAAAATTGCTGCTTTTGAAAAGAATACTGTTCTGCATTTTTTAGTCATTTAAGATCAGTAGAGAATCTTGTTATAGTTTTCAGAATTAATATTATGTAACTGCATTTACTTTATATTATTTTATCAGTAATGTTTCAACTAAATGTATGTTTTGTTTTATTATTATTTTACATACAGGACAACCAATTATTTGTACAATAATTATTATATGAGATTTTGGACTTCATAAGCTACCAATTATCGCTTGTCTTAAGCTTATGAAATTTCATTCTCTCAGGTTATCAACAGAATATCTTACATATGAATTTGTCTGATTAAAAAAGTTCATTAACCGTTAATTAACTATTGCTATATGTTGTATCTTTATCTTCTAACTGTCTAATTATCTGCATACTTAATAAATAAGGAGTAAAAATAATTTACATTGATAAGATTGAGGTTATATTGCCTTTTCCTTTTGAAAGGAAATTTAGATCTTAAACATAAAATTTTTATAGATTTGAACTACTATTGAAATTTCTTTTTTTATTTTACAGATATTGGATAAACCAAATTATCCAAAAAGCATTTGCTATGTATGCCTTTATAAGTTGGAGATGTGGAGTGAGTTTAAGTCACAGTTTTTAAAGACTAATTCCACATTATTAACACACTTCAAAGTCGTTGACCAACCGGTTAGTTAAATGCCCAAATATGTTAACTTACCTTGATATTTACACGTAGTTATTGTCTTCTTTTTCTTTTTTAGGTAACAGATAAAAGAAAAAGGCCAAATGCCGAAATTACTGCAGATGAATCGTTCTCAGATGATATTCAGGTATATTTGGAATATTTCTTTTAATTCTTGATTAAAAATCTATAATTTAAAAACTAAAGATTACTTATAGAGTATGTAGTAAAAAAAGCACAATAAAATGTTCTAAACATTTACTACTTGCATATAGGTACATATATTATAATCTTTATTAGTTTATTGACAGTATTTAATTATAATTAATTTCTTCAAATACTTTATTTGTGCTCATGTCAAATTATTTTAGCATTTGAAACGACCAAGAATTAATGCAGAAATAGTAAAATCTCCGGAAAAAATGATAGAGTCATTCGAAGAGAATGTAATTATAGTACCTATAGAGAAAATAAGTTCACCGCAAGGAAAAGTTATTGAAGATCTCAATGTTGACCTTATGTCTCCCAATGAAGATGACAAAAATCGGAATAGTGCCAACAAAGTTCAACCATCAGATACTTCATCTGTGACAAGTGGACGGAAAGTAGGTCGCAAAAAAATTGAGCGTGAAGCTTCTACGAAACGATGGGTTGAGCGTAAGAATGCTCTGATGGCTGCAACTGGTGAGGTTTCATCGGAAAGTGATTCTGATAATAGCTCTAAATTGTCTCCTGTACAAAAAGCAAGAGCCAAGTCCAATAATGAAAAGGAGATAGAAAAACAGAAGAAAAAAATCGAGAAGGCACTAAAAAATTTGAAGACAGATATGACTGATAAGTATACAGTTAACCAGGATGTTGGTTTGGATGAAGAAAGAAAGACACGATCTCGAAAAACAAATGTTGATGAGCATCAAGCTAGTGCAGTATCAAAAGTCATTCCAGTCAAGACAGTTAAGCTTGACAAAAAAAGGGTTAGTTTTCATTACATCATTTACTGTTAAATATTGCTAATTCCAGTATTATAATATTATAGATTATTAGTTGTTGAAAAATAGTTAATTTTTAATTATGACTATGTCGAAAGATTTAATTTTCTTTTGAGGAATGGTGACAATTTATTAAAATTTTCTTACAATTATATTAATAAAATTAAATTTATAATGATCACAATTTAGTATAGTTTAATAGAAACTTTTATAAGTATAGTTATTGATTAATTGTTAGTATAAAAATATAATTTTGTATAGTAAAATTGTTCACTGCAATAGAAGAAAATAATACCTATAAAATGATGGTAATGAAATTTATTTTAATTTATTTTTGTACAGGCGAACTCAATCACAGAAGTGAAGAAAGAAGAAGAGAAGTTAGAAGTTGAAAAGAAAAAGGATAATAAAGAAGAAGAAAATAAGGAGAAAAATTTTGAAGTAAAAAAATTACAGACAGAAAAAGTTGTTACCGAAGTAAAAAAAATACAGAAAGAGGAAGCTCAGTCGGGAAGTACAAAAGCTGTAGATAGCGTAGATATTATGGAAGATACAGTGGTAGATAGCGTAGATAGTTTGGAAGATGCAGCGGTAAATAACGTAGATATTTTGGAAGATGTTGCAGTAGATATTGATGTAACGCAAGTAGAGAAGGATGTGTCATTTACTCCTCAGCTGGTGACATCTGAAGTTTGTCTAGGTAATGCAACGTACGTTATCACAACCACGTTGGATGTACCAACTTCTTCCTCTTGCTCGAGTGATATTTCCTTGAAGACGAATGGTATTAATATTGATGCGACTAGTCAGGATGGCGAAAAAATTGATCTTATGAACGCCGTTCAGCTGCAGCGGGTCCAGTCGCAAGGCAAAAATTTCTCGACGAAAAACAATAGTGATTCAACGGGATCGTAAGTAAAATTTATGAAATATTTTTTTAAACTAATTTTCACGCATCTTTAACTTTGTACTTTAGTACATTGTAATGTGTCATTAGTAAACGTATTTTTGAAAATTTGTGCACAGAATCTGAATCTTATCAATCAATAATCAATGCGAAATAAAATTTTACAGAGATGTCCAAAAGTGTCTGAAAATTGAAATTGAAGGCATGGAAGTGGAAGCTTTACAACGAATTCAGCTGGAGCTCGCCAACTACATAAACAAGGATGTACGTGAAAAGATTCTCGATACCTCTAAAACGAAGGTATCCAATGTCGAAGTCATGCCGACTAAATTCAAGGATTCTTACGAGAATCTAAATCATCAACTCAAGCATATAATTGACAAGGTACTGCGTTCTAATTACGAGGCTGAGAAGTTCACACGGTCATCTTTTTCCAATCACAGTAAGATCTCAAGCGAATTCATCAACGCAGCGGAACGCTCGCCTGTATTTCAACCTAAAGTTTCTGTTACTCGACTGAATCTAGGTCAATTGTGCAAGACTTTTAACATTAACAATATAAAAGTACTGGAAGATGTGAAAAGGAAGCATAGAATTGTGGGTCCGCTTAGTCGTACTCTAGGCAAGCGTAGACTTGTACTACCAAAGAAATTCGACGGTTTTGCGCTAAACATGAAGACGATCGATGAGGACTCGAGGATCCCAACGCCAACTAAGATGTTAACGAAAAAAACTATCAAGGAGGAGAGGGCTTTGACGCCAACCAGGGTGTTAACGAAAAAACCGATTGACGCGGAGAGAGCCGAAACTCCAACCAGAATGTTAACGAAAAAACCTATCGACGCGGAGAGAGCCGAAACTCCAACCAGGGTATTAATAAAAAACCCGATCGACGCGGAGAGAGCCGAAACTCCAACCAGGGTGTTAACGAAAAAACTGATCGAAGAGGAGAGGACCGAGACGCCAATCAAGTTGTTAACGAATCCAATACCGTCCCGATTGACTAACGTAATACCAATGACAGCGGTAACTCCTGCAAAGACGAACACTGACTCAAATACTGCTATCGTCAAACCGACAAATCCTATAATAGACGCCAAAAATAAAGTCAGTAAAACGCAAATTTCATTGAATGAAATCGTTAATGCAGCTGTGACGAACGATTCAATGAAACTGGTTCAGATTGCGCCGCCGGAAACAGAACCGGAACCGGAAGTGATAGAAGAACCGGCATCGAAACCCATGGAAGAACCAGCACCGGAACCCATGGAAGAACCGGCACCGGAACCCATGGAAGAACCGACACCGGAACCCATGGAAGAACCGACACCGGAACCCATGGAAGAACCGGTACCGATGATTGAGGACCCAGTGATATCGAATCCAACTTCACCTATCAAATCTCTAAAGGCACCGATGATGACCAAATCACTGAGTGGCAATTTATTACCGCTACCTTCGTTGGCAAATCTACCTCCAATTGTAACGCCCAGTGTTACTACCGAAGTAAGAAAAACGGCATTTAATAATATCTTTTCTTATCACAATTGTTCTGTTAAAACAAGCCAATTTTGTAAATATGGCGAAACCTTTGTGCAAAATATTTGACTATTTTCCTATTTTCTTACAGCCCAAACCACCGATAAGAAAGCCAGGACCGAAATGTGCGACACTCAACTCGTCAGCGACACCTAACTCGCCAGCGACACCCAACTCGCCAACGACACCAAAACAGCGTCAACGGCACATATGCGGAATCTGCGGTAAGGAGTTATTCTCTAAGGATGAAGCTGAGGCTCATGTAAAAAATCACAAAGTTGAAGCAGTAGCAACTAATACGCCATTAAAGAAACCTCCGAGCACCAGCAAAACGCCAATCCTAAATAAGGCGAAACCAAAGTTGATGAGATGCAAGCGCTGTCAGGCAATTGTCGAAGCTAAAAATGTCAAGACACACATCTGCAATTCGGTCAAGTATAACTGTTATCTTTGCGATTGCACCTTTGGCGCTGAGCATCTACTTTTCGCGCATCTTGATACTCATCCCCAGTACAAAAAGAAGAATGAAAGCCCAGTCATATCGACAAAAAATAGTTCAGTCAAGGATAAGCAAAAGGAGAAACATCACGTGGTTGTTATGCACCATAATAATGATTTACAGGTATTGTATTTTTTGTGATTGCTCAACAGAATTTTCTAGAGAGGTATTATTAGAAGTACATGATTATCGCTCGGAATTAGTTTTTAAAGTAATTCCTTTTGCTCAAAGAGACTGATAGATTCACATTTTACTTTGATATCTTGCAATCTCTTTTATTACTTTAGTCTTTTGGTTAAAAAATTAATTCTATAATATCTTTGCTATTTTCAGAAATCTGAATCAGAACCGGAGGAGGATCTGGAAGAAATGTTGGCAGAAAAGGAGCCGCAGGGTTATTCATGTTTCGTCTGCGACAAGGTCTTCGTTGATGAAGAGCAAATGAAGGACCATTTGCAGATGCATTGCGAAGAAGTAAGCGATGAGGGCAACGAGAAAGGTTTCCAGTGCGCCTTCTGCGGCGAGAAATTCCAAACTGAAGAATCTCTGGAGACGCACGTGGGGAACCATCTGCTTGAAGACGGCGAAGAAAAAATTAATATGCTGATCAACATGGATACGCGGAGAGATAAGCATAAAAGGATATTCAAGTGCGACCAATGTTCTGAAACATTTACTTCCTCTTTGCATCTTGCCATGCACCTGCCACTGCACGAGGAGGAGGCTATGATCGCCGAAGATGGAGAACAGGAGCAACATCACGTCTGTACTATTTGTGATGAAATTTTCGAGACGTCCGAAGAGCTATCCGAGCACTTAGATGTACACAATGGGAATGCTCACGTTTGCATATTGTGCGAAAAGCCATTTTCTAGTATCAGAGATCTGCAAGACCACGTTTCTACGCACTTGTAAAATATGAGGGATTGTGAACAATTTTTTTAATTTAAACTGTCGACAAGGTGTACGTGAGAACGTTTGAGACCTGTGGTATGACTCGGTGCGTTAAATATGAAGCTTTTAATTTAGAGTATTTAAAGACTTGATAATATTGAAATGTGTTTAGTAACTAATTAATCGTAATTTTTATTAAATATTTTCGGAACTATAGAGCGTAAGTATTTTACGTTTATTACTAAAGTAGCACGCGTTTTCAAAGCTAATTCAAACAATAGGTGAATAAAATATATATTTTTTTTTCATTACGTAATAAAATGAATTATAATTTGATTATATATTGTGTATATATTATACTTATAAACGTGCAAGAAACATTCATAAAATGTGGGAAACAGTTGTATAATAAAGAGCATATTTTTCCGAAAATTATCAAAATATTTAATAAAAAATTACTTTTAATTGTTATTTACCACATTTTTGTGATTAAGGGGCCATTGACGAAGTTGTACATCAATATTTGTGTTAAATATGCTTAAAGTATCTATAAAATAAATATGATTGAGTATCTTGACAGTTAAAATGTAAAGCATCAACACTTTTTTAGATAACCAAGAATATGATTGAAAAATGTCGGATGCTAAAGTTAATTTTTTTTTGATAAATAAATTTATGAACTATCAACGTATATAAATTTGTGGTAAAATCTGATAGCAAAAAACAACATTAAATAATGTATCATTAAGGAGATCAGCAACAAAGTACAGTACAGCAAAATTGTATTGTGCGAAAATGAAGTTTGTATAATTAGTTTTTGAAAAAAGTCTTGGATGTTATAATTATATGCAAAATATACAAAAATATGCAGATAATTTATGAATTTTTAAAAATTTAAAGGTTTTTGTGTAAGCATTAGTGTAAAAATAAAAGATAATTTATGATAAAACTTTCAATATTTCTGCATAAATGTTTCAAATTCATAATTTTTTAGGATTTGAAATAAAATAATTGGATTCCTTTAGAAATCAGGAATATAGCTTGTTTTGTTACACATGCACTATATTTTGATTTAAATACTTACTTTGATGGCCCTTTAATAAAAATATATTATATGCATGAAGATTGTTCAAACATTGAAGGTATGATTCAAAGCGATTGAGTTTGAACTACTGTTTTTTTTTATTTCTTAAAATATTTTTAATTTAGAATTCACCATAGGATAAGCTATAAAGTTTATTGAATTCTTAAGCTAGTGGACTAGACTAATAATTTTTAGAAGATACAATTTTTGGTATGAATAATTTAATCTAAAGTCGATCTAGTAAAAAAATTATCCAATCCTTTTGTTTTCGTTTTGTTAATCAAAATTTTCAAATCGGAAGATTATCTATATTTGAAAATTTTTCGTAGCACCTAATGTATATAGTATGGTCTTTAAAAGACAAGAGTTCTGTTTTTGCTAGGTTATGATGTAAAAATGTCAAAACGTATCTTTATTAAAAAAAGAAAATCTTAATTGAACAGTAGTGCATTTCTTTACTGACAAAAATAAAATATAAATATTATATGTAAATCAATTTAATTTGAGCTATATGTATAAATACATACATTTTAAAATGAAATACTCTCAATACTTTTTCCTTTCTCCAAATTCGCTTAATACCTATAAATAGAAAAAAATAACGTCAATGTTTTTGTCAAGGGTGATTTATTCTATATGCATAATATCAACTAATAATAAATTTACACAGAAACTAGATATACTACGTAACAATTTTTCAAATCTCTTATCAACGAAATCGTTGAAGAAAAATGGTCTGCTCGGGGAATGAGAATTAGAAAAAATCAGTCCAAAGCTGGCGCATTTATACGAGAATCGAAGTTACTATTCGCTCTACGTTTTATTTACATAAAATCTTGTGTACAGTAGTGTCGCGCAACAATTTTTTCTTGTAATTCTCCTCCTATTTGCAAACCTTAATTTCTCTCGTACCAATTTTTTTTTCTTCATCGAATTGGAAACAGGAGAAACAATAACGTTCATTGCTTATCAAATTCGACGTATTTTATTTTTGTAAACATTATATCGAACATTTTCGCTCCGAATCGAGGTTCTTTTGAATTAACCTTTTTTTATTAGTATTGTTAATTGTATAATCACGAATAATTGGCTGCTTAATCCGTGACTTGATTATTGAAGAGGGAGTACCTTTTTAGACTATGTTAACAAGCCAATGACTTTCGTCAATTAAATGCAGACTCGTGAGGGTCCGACAAGGACAACGGTACCCTCGATATGAAACCACAAACGACTGGAAGAAACGAAGAAAAAAATGAATAACTAGACTTCATCTAGAGAACGCAAAAATGACAATGAGAAGGCAAAAATTATAGATTAGTAAATACGAAAAATATAAGTTTCGTTGCAGCTATACGAAAAAGAAAATATTGTCGAGTTTGTCTGCGCAGCTTCGATCGGTCAATGTAGTGTTATTTTTTAATTCATTAATGACTTCTTTTTAATCATTCATCTCTGAAGCGCTTTTTTCTTTAGTCTCACTTTGGCAATTCGACCGCGCTTTCGCGTGGATAGAAGCGACGTAGAAAAGAAACTATTTACATTTGGAAAAGCATACTTTCACCTAGCGCGTGTACTTTTTTTACTCGTGTGTAATGTATGTGTGCACCTTAAGGTCGTATAAAATTTGAAGGAAAATCTCGGAAAATATAATGAGATATGCTATATAATAATTGGTTCATATTACAAAAGTACTCCCTGAAGTTTGTCGATAAGAATAATTAATCGATTTGAACTTGCTTCTTCTTCTTCTTTGCCTTCGATTTATGTCGGTCTCCTTTTATTCAATAATAAACTTGTTTCATTTTTTTTTTTATTATTTTTAGGTCCCAGTTTATGCAATGAGTCTTACGGTTTGCTGAATATTGATTTGGTGAAATATGTCGACGTGTACCTCGCCTTTACCAACTTCGCATGTAACTTCGTGTGTAATACGTTCTCGTTAATTGTATTTTCGTTTATTTACTCGTTTTTTCCATATACTTCGTCAAACGACAGTAATAGTTTTTTAGCCTTTATGTGTTTTTTTCTTGTATATATAATATTTATATATATATTTATATATATTGCTATGCATTTAATACTATTATGTACAATGACACCATTCAGAATATTTTATATACGTTAATTTCGACGTTGCGTCGGCTCTTGGCATCGCGCTTTAAAATGGAATCGCAACAATAAATTAAATACACAAATCTCGCTTTCGCTCTCTCAGAAAAAAAGGAATATATACTCGCAAAAATCACTCTTTCTCACTCACATTCAGGGGCGGGGGGTAAGGAAGCTTCACGTGAAATATTCTCACCGCTAAACGGCCGATAATAATAATTAATGGTTCGCGAAAGAAAAAGAAAAGTGGGTCACAAGAATTAACATAGTAATTAATATAAACGCTCTCTCGCCCTTTTGTTCTCCCCAAATAATCTTTCGACTGTACATATATTCTCGTACTTTTATTCTCTCGTCCGGTACGTTCGTTAATATCCAACTACATGTAAACACTAGCGACAGATTTCTCACTATTGATATCTATCCTACCTAAGGAAAAAATCGCGCTGTTTATTTTTGTTTCTTTTTAACTCTCCTCTCTCTTTTTCTTATTTCGTTTATATATCAAACGACTTCGCGGCGCGAAATGTTTTAAGTATATAGTCTCGATGTCGACAGAACACGCTACACGAGGATAAAGGGAAACTTTGGAAAGATGTCTTCTCTCTCTCTCTCTCTCTCTCTCTCTTTCTCTCTCTCTCGGTCTTATACACCTCGTTCTTTTTTCCCCTCAGAATTGTGTATAATGTACGTGAAGTGTGTTCGGGTGTTGGATATATCTATCTATATATCTCATTCTTCCACTTTATCGGCTTCGTGTGTGGGTATCGGAAAAGTGATGCCACAGGATCGCAATCGCCGAGTTACTTATTATCTCGCATTAACGTCCGTTGCAGGATTTGGCTTGAATGTATTTGTTTTGTAAGGTAAGTGTTCTTCCGTTTTTCTCATTCTTCATTAGATGTGTCCTCCAGGCCTTGTCGGGTCAGGGATCGATCTTTCGCGCTTACGGCGAGACAAGGTCCACGTAATTAGCTGGATATAGGCCGACCCTTCCGTCTTTCCTGCCCTTACACCAACCTTGCTCGTCCTCGTCCTCGAGTTTCTCGAATATGTCACCTAATTCAAATAGATCGTTCGAATTAATTCATTTACCTACTCGAGAGGGGAATATTGCTGATAATGGTAAAGGTGAAAATCGTATACCTTGTTTAAAACTGAGCTCGTCAGCCTCGGCTCCTTCGTAGTCGTACAGTGCCCTGACGGGAACGCCGGGCTCGCCGTTGTCGACTAAGGGTTCTCCCGCATCCTCGTCCCATTCTTCCTCTTCGAAGGGATTAGATTCTTGCTTAGCGTTATTAGTGCCGTTCCTGCAAAACAATATGTCAATAGATAAACCATCAAGAAAGATTGCTCTTCAATCAAACGTTAATAAGGATTAAATTAGCATTTATTAAAAATCATTTTGAAAGGTCTACCAGCGACATACGTAAGATGCTAAAATAATTGTCACATTCATTTTGCTGAATTATATTAAACGATGCAGTCACGAACCGAGCATTAAATTGACTACTCGTTTGAAAATAACACGCAGTATTGATTTCATAAAAGTCGCTACATCTACATAAAGTCTTACTGCTCATTTCTCGACAATATTTTATACAAAAACAAGTTAAGTAAAAAAATCTACAAAGTTTGATTATTTAAAATTATTGATTAGCAACAGCTTGGCTGTTAAATGCAATTGGTGTATAAGGGAGTAAATATTCCAGGCGACTTACGTAATTGTGGAATTCCTGTTGACCGAATTTCCATCGTGATTGTTTTTCTCGACCGGTGGCTTCGTCGAGCTGATCGTGTCTGTTTTACTGTCACTGTGATTGGCGTCCGTCGATATTACCCTGCCGGCTGGTTTCGCTTTCGCTTTGTGATTAACCGGCGGGTAGTCCTGCATCAACATTTGCAAAAAAGTCGTTAGATATTAAAAGGACGGATGATATATAGCGCAGAAGAAGAAAATTTCGCCACGGATGGTGTATGTACATATTTAACTTTGTGTGCTTATATATCTATCAAATTTTGTGTGTTTAACTTTTCATATATCGGAGAATAGTCGAGCATTCATGCAACACTTTTTAAGTGAAAATGTATATATTACTCTCAGGAGTTCTTACCAGCAGTTTAGAAAATTAACTTTTGTTCAGTGATTTGAGCATTTCTATATAGGAGCATGCGAGCGCAAATTATATACAAACATTTTTTATGTGCTTTGTTTACTAAAAACCAACAGAAGTTAAAAAAAGCATAGATTAATTTTTTAAATATATAAACCAACTTTTCATTTTGAAATCAGTATCGTGAATAATAAAAAAGCTGTCAACATAAAATATTTAATCTGTGAAAATAATTGAATCGAAAAGATATCAGAATTAGGATTGTATATAATTTCAAACTCTAATTATTTCTTCATTTATTTATTAAATATAAAGTACAGTATTATTATTGTTCCTTATTTTTCCGCATTGTACATAAATGTTCTTGAACATATTCATTTGTAAAATACTTGTTCGATAAATATTCTCAGCATTATTTATTAGAAAATTATATATTTACATGGATGGAAGATTTATAGTCATAAATGAATTCCCTTTGGACATCAAAACTTGTAAAACTAGTTTAAATCACAATAACTTGTTTTTTATTTTTCTTTATTCCTACTTGTTTAGTTCTTTTGTTAGCACTTGTTGCTCACTGAAGTTATCAATTTACGTAATCGATAACGTAAAAAAGCGCTCCACAGTACAACAAACAACTGTATACAGAAAATCTTAAGTTTTGCAGTAACACGATCGAGACATTAAATAACATCAACTACCAAGCGATCAAAAAACAAAACAAATCAAACATCGATGACTTCATCGGCGATCGCCGTATAGCGTATAGATATTTTTAAGCGTGCCATCATATTATTATTATGCACAAAGGAAAGGAGAAGAGCTACGTCTCTCGTTACTTCACGCTTCGAGAATCGAGGAATCAAACGTTTATCTTCTCTCGTCTCGTCTTAAACCATCGCCCAATCAGCGATCAATGAATGCACTTACCGTCGAGCTCGATACTCCTTGCGTATTCTAAGAGCAGATAAACAAATGAAAAAAAAAGAAAAAAAAAGGATATTGTCTCCTTTAGTCTTGTTTCTGGTATAGTATTATGTATTTATAATATATGTTACCTCGTCGTGCTGCGCAAGCTCGCAATGTATTCGTGTTTGCTTTTTTATGCGTGTGTGTATGTGTGTTGGGGTTTTTTGCACAGTGTAGAGGGTCATGCAGGCGTTGGATTGCGTAAGCGGAAAAAAAAATTACGCGTCTGTGGTGTGCAAAAAAGTGCGAGGAAATGTGAACGTGTCAGTGTGTGTGTGTGCGCGCAAGATTTGGGAAAAGAAACGGAATAAATAAAAAGAAGTGGTATAATGAGTCGGTTGCTCAACAAAAATTCTGATAAATATTTAGTATCCATATAAAGTATGAAATGTTCCCAGTGATTATGCAGAGTACTCAGAAATTCTATGCACAATCAAGTTTTTAAATATCAAATGTGCTTACATAAAATATCTGTTTAGTATAGAACGCGTATAAATGTATAGAATAACTGACAGTTGTAATTTTAGTAACTTATTTATCACGAAAGATTATTATCTATCAATGATTAATCACAGTAATGATCAAAGAAAAAACACAAACTTACAAACTGAGGGTGTAATATTTCTGATAAAACCTTTACTCTCGCTTCACTTTGTTTTAAAGTAGCTTTACATAATTTCCTCTATTGACAGTACACGCATAATCACCGTTAAAAACGTCATCTCGCCAACTGTCTCAAATCAAGCGTAAAAAAAAACAGAAACAAAGTGTCGCAGGAGAGGAACAGCTGGGGATTAGTGACCAGCGAAGAGCAAAGAGCGGGATGAAAAGAAGAGAAAACGGGATGAAACGAAAAAAAAAAAGACATTACATGCAGGTCCTCGCCGACGGGGCGTTGATTGATTAGCGTGATGGAGCCGGCGGGCAGCGCCTCCTTCGACTTGGAGCCCTTGGTGATGTCGCGGAATTCCTCGGTGTAGTCCTGCGTAAATATAGCAATGGGCACACACAATTCACATGCACGCATTCCGAGATGTGTGTACGTATTCTCTCTCGAGTCTCTCTATGCTTGTTTTTTTTTTCTTTATCGGGAGGGCAGTCTGCGCTGCGCGAGGTGAACGGGTACAGCCTTTACATTTCCTAATTGCTCGTTTTTTTTTTATTATTATGAATAATTTTTCCATTCCCGAGATGATGCGTTTTTGCATTTTATTTTTCCCTGCTGAGAGAGCAATGAAAATTATGCAGTATGAACGTTTTTTCAAGAGTTGAGAATAATTCAATTTGAAGTTAATATTAATTTCGTGGCTACTTATTGAATAAGATTTTTTGTTTAAGAATATTCAGTAGCGTCATCCGAATAAACGAGAAATAAGTTCCGAAATGAAAAAGTAGGTTTGCAGTTCAACGTGGTTAATTCGTTAAGCGAGTCATTATTTAATAAACATATCTCGTACGTAAATATGTTATGACTTTGGCTGACTTTACATTCAAATGGGACATGACCGATATGACGCAAACGTGACTTGATAATTAAACTCGTAACGTTAATTATTTTAATAATCAACAATTCGAGCCTCGGATTATCCAATGTTGCTTAAACAAAGGATAGCTAAAGTAAAATTACAATTTACGAAAATAGAAATCAAAAGCATTGGTTCATGAAAATTACAGTTAAATTACATATTTGTCTTTCGAATACGGCGAGAGCGTCGGGTTAAGCAAACTATCAATGTCAGAGCACTGCGGGCACGTTCACCTGGAGCATCTCTTCCTTCCGCATCTCTCGTCTCATCATACGTGCTGACGTCGGAGGAACGAGCGGAAGGTAAGCCGAGTCAGAGAGAGAGAGAGAATAGTACAAGTTGAAAAAGGACTGGTTATTAGGCGTCTTAGAGCTTTGAAAAAAAAAAGAAAGAATAATGCGTTTCTTATTTTCTTCTCTAATTAGCGATTTTAGTGGCTTTTGGCACGTGCTGCGAAATCAAAACTAGAGAGACTCTAATTGCTCGGAAAACTCGTTCGTTGACTAAAGGAAGTTACGAACGATTCGACTACGGAATTTCATGATTAATTATAATGGATTATTTAAAATTCTGATGAAGTTGAAAATGTGCTTTATATCAAAGCTTCAATGGTTTTTCATTTTTAAAAGTACAATTTCGTTAATTTCCAAAACTTTAAGACGACACAAATCTATCTAATCAATTACTAATACTATAAAATCTAAATTAAAATTCATTAAAAAAATTATTAATTATGAATCATATATCAAAAATAAAAAAAAAAAACAAAAATCGAAACAGACAAAAAGTTATAAAAAACTATGACATCGTTGAAGTTACAAAATAGATGGATATTATCGATGAGATAAAAAATAGACAATCATTAACTCATGCGAATCTCAAAATATTCTATTACGAATCTCGCTGGACTTCTAAAGCCATATATATATATATAAGACGTTGAAAATTACCTCGAACTGCGGCCAGGCCATGGCCATATTGACTCCGTGATTATTCGACCACCATTTCAGGTCTTTTTCATGATCTGCGTTATTGATCGTGTGGTAGAATTCCTCGTAGATTTGTGGAAGCCTGAAAAACCAATCGACGACTGTATAAGACTTTTCGACGCGCATTGCCGAGGAAAGTGCTAATTTGTAAAAAGAACTAAGAGAGTATGTGTAAAAGCAGGAGCAACTGGGTGACTTAAAAAGAAAACAAAAGTTCAGGAAGCGTTCACTTACACTGGATCTTGAGAAATGTTTAGGCATTTGTGAATACCGAAGAGCACGTCTTTAAAGAACTGCAACCGCTGAGCCTCCATTTCCTGACACTTCTCGAACACCTGAGTCATATCCTCCATATACTTGGGATTGTACTGGTTGATTTCCTGCAGCGCGCTCTCGTACTTCTCCTTGGCCTTTTGAACTTCTTCCTTTGTCTTCTGCACGCGGTCTTGCATCTTCTTCACCTGCGGGTTAGAAAAAGAAAAACGACTATGATTCATAAAGGGACTAGCATCGATCAAGCTAAGAGAAGAAAATAAAGGACTTTTTCTTTACTCGGAACGGCCAAGACTCGGGATTAAAAATTTATATTTATGCATGCGACGGAAGTTATTTGACGAAATATTTTGAGCTGTCAGTTAAGTGTTTTGAAGTACATAAAACATTCTTAATTTTGGCGATTTCAAGTTGAATGAAACGCATATTTGTATATCTTTTACACAACCTACTGTTTTTGGTTTATTTGATACTTTGCATGCGAAATGTGCAGCATATTACTTAAAGACGATTTATGTACAGGAAAAAAATACTGAATTAACCATACAATTGTAATAAAAGTGACTTTAAACACAAACTTCCTCCATTTGTTTGCAATTTTACTACACATTGCAGAATATAAAAATAGTTTTGGTCATTTTAATAACTTGAGTCTTGTCCTTCATTGGCTAACATCTATGAACAAAACAAAGGATTCCAAAACTTTGTATAAACATTAATAAAACATGTTAAAAAAGTAAGTGTACTCTACTACGATAACGAAAAGAACTTGCATAAACTGAATGTAAAAACAAAGCCAATGATTCAAAAACTAGCCTCGCAGTAAACTCTACAGTTTCTCTGTCTCTTTTTTTTTGTTCACTAGCTCGGCAAAGCACACAATGAAAAGGACACAGAACGAAAAAAAAAAGAACACAGGCCTCGAGGGGCGCGCAAGCGTAAAAGTTTTTAATTTCTCGAACGTTCCGATGTGTCTGGTGCGGAAGCCAAAATTAAAAAAAAAAGACACTTCGCAACTTCGCTATAACAAGAAAGCGAGTGTAAAAAGAAACGGGGATTCTCTATAAGGTGAGTAAATTTTGTCTGCCGAGTTAAAAGGCTCGTCTCACTACATTGCAGGCATTAATTCTGTTCTCTTACCGTGAGAGCTTTCTGTGCGTGTGTGGCGAATGATGCAGATGTGGGAGAGAGAAAAAGAAACGAATTAATAAAAAAACATGCAAGACATGCACTTTTCATTTTTTTTTTCTTTGGTTTTATTACATACAAGCTGAACGTCGCCTATCTTAGAATTCCTAAAGGACTTTCGAATTCTGAGGGCCCATGCATCGCATCCACAATTTGTCATCTAAAAACGTCGTTATAGGTTTCTTTTTACACGTCCCTTGCTTTCTTATCGGTCGCTAAGGCCAATTTCGCGATTGACCTCTGCTCGTCTTTGTAATGAAGACACAGAGTCAAGTGTTATATTTCGGACGATAAATTTTTCAGCAAATTTGAGTTGAATCTGGAGCGTCGCGTTTATTGTGAGCGATATCAAGCATCCAATTAAATTAATTTATTGACTTTCCATTTGGTTTGGAAGATCGAACAATAATTAAATTGCAAAATTATCTCATTTTGTGGTTTCAATAAGCGATTCGAGAAACGTTTCATTATTAAATTTATTAATAAATTACTAAAATTTAAACCAATATACTTCAAACAAAATACAGTTATCAGAAATTTATATTGTATTATATAAATCATAAAATGCATACAACTATAATGATAAGGACCATCATTCTCATGTCACAAATTTAAAACTTAAAAATAAGTAAGTACTTCTAATTCATATCATTGAAAGAAAATAGCTAAAATACACAGATCATGAGCAATCCTTTAAATAAGACATGCATATCTTAGTTATTTATTTCTTTTTTGTTTTGTTTTTAATTAAAAAGGTAGTATATAACATGCACGACAAAATTATTGACATACGCTGTCAGAGCCTCGGGCAGTCTGAAAATAACGTATGCTAAAAAACGCCAGTTCTCTCTTGCTAATTTATGATAATATATATAAATATATAAGGTTATAGTTTTGGAGGGGGGCGAAGCGAAAATCTGCGCATTAATTATTCGCGTTCTGTTTGCTTCGCGCTGAATAACAAAGCATTATTGCAAGTGCATTCACTAGATTATTTTTGTTCTCTGCTCCACACAAGATGTCGTGGGTGGATATTTATGTATGTAATTTTTCTCTTTTTTTTTTGTTCGAAAAAAAAACACAAGTTTACTCGTTACTTTAGCGTGTGTTGGAAAATCTTTTTCAGCATAATGTTATGAATCAACAGTTAGCAAAAGAATATTGTATAGTACGCTCATTACGATGCAGTCTGCAGTTTGGTTTTCAAGGCAGTTCGATCAGTAAATCGTGCAGAATATTTTGAACAATGAGTAAAACATTAATGCGATAGAACCCACGGAATACTATATTTAAGAATCTAAAGTTTATCCGAGAGTTCAGATTCAGCTTCACTTTCCGTAACTGCACACGTATTCGCCATCAACAATTTCGTTTGAAGCTCGCTGCAAAAAAGACGAACTAATTATATAGCTCGTAAAAGTAAATTTTCTTCAGAGTAACTCGGCAAAGCGCGCAAAAACGTGTACGAGCATTTTCTCGATTGCCATTAGAAAATATACACTATCCCGTAGGAATGTGAAAGTATATTGAATAGTAGGCGCGTATTTTCCCGTACCGCGTGTGCCATTGTCAGTTGAAAAATGTATCAATCTCTTTTTTTTTGTTGCGAAAATCGGAATGCTGATATTACTCGTTTAAAAATAGTCTTACTTTTATTGGACGACTTTTTCTATTATTATACGAAAGAGCAAAACTTTCACACTTCCTTGTAAATCTCGTTCGATTAATTATTGTTCTCAATGTCGTACACTGGATCGAACTGCCTCGAACTCGTTAATTCGACAATGTCCAACTTCAATATAATAACATACGTGTGTCGTGAAAAACTGTGAAAATCGGGGAAATTCGATTACAGTGGTATAGGTATACGGAATAATAAAATAAAAAGGTTTATCGATCGAATCGTACCTGATCGGGTGATAGGGAACTGTCGGCCGAGGCGTTTCTCTCCTGATTGGCTGCGGTGCGCTCCGTTTTGCAGCTATTGTGGTACTCGGATTTGGCTTTCTCCACCTTCTGCAGTATCTTCGCCCAGGGCTTTTGGGCTTTCTTGAACGCGTCCTCCATCTCCTTCCTCTCCTTCAGTGTCATCATCGACTGCAACAGCAACGTGTACTTTAAGTACAGCTCGTTTACAAAAGTGATTCGCTTCAGCAGTTTTTGGTGATTTATGGGTATACGAAATGGGCTGGGAAAATTCTTTCTTATTAAGATCAGTGACAAAGATTCGGGTTCTTCGTTCTATTATTGAAATATTGCAAATATCTAATAGTACAACCAAGACACGGAATTTGAACCTTTAACAATCAATCGGAAACAAAGAGTCCACCACACGTCCAGATCAAGCAAAAAAGGAAGAATCTAAGCTTCGATCCTCACCTTGTGATAAGTGTCCTTCTGCCACGTCTTGACCTGCTGTATGATGTCGTTGCAGAGATTCTCCTTGACCCTGAGATGTAGATCGCAAAGTCTGTCGGACTCGACGAGCACACCCTTCCACGCAGCCTCGGTAGTCCCGTACTCCGGCCCCTTCTCGATCTTCTCGTTCCAATTCTTCGACCAGCCCTTCAGCGCCTTCGCGTAATTCTTCTCGATCTCCGCGCGCTCCTGCACCAGTGCGATCAGACTGTCGCAGAGCTTATGTCCGTCCTCGATGCGTTTGGTGGTGCGCTTATAATTGCCCGGCTCCCAGAACGAGTCCGACGTCGCTATAAGCATGTTGTCGTCGCTGTGGTGGGACATGATGGGGCTTTGATGCGATAGCACACCGTCGATGGCTTTAGTTGGGAGGCTTCGGCGAGACTCGCCCCTCTCGCTTTATTCCTTCACCTGCAATCCAACGAGACGCGAGTGTTATTTAGGTTATGGAATTGAATGCGCGAATTCAAATTTTTTGGGTTAAACATTGTATGTGGTAACAAACGGCTTTGTTGATTTGTTGGTTAGTAATAAGATGGAGTTGGTTCGACCGCCGATTGTTAACGAGTATTTCATTCCTCGTGTTCTCTTATACCCGAAGTTCTGTAAAAATAATTTATCGAGTTGTGAACTAGTTCACTCGGGATTAGCCGTACTTTCAATTACAGCGGCATTCATTGCGTTCGATAACCCTTCACTCTTTCTCCCCCGGAAACAACCCAAGAAAGTGGAAAAAACTGGATACGAGTTATTTTTCGCTTTTCCAATGAATGTTTGTTTTTTTTTCTTGCTCCGCGCGCGGCTCGTGTACACGTATTGGCTAATCGATCTGGCTACCGGCTTATTCTCCTTAAATAATTCAAAATCTGGCCTGTGCATTATCAATTGGATTACATTCATTGGATTTCCTCTAGAGCAAAGAGTAAGGAAAATACCGGGACTTTGTTGAATTCCAATTTTGAACGAAAATAGAAGTACGTAATAGTGTTATTTCAACAACTAAAAATTTAATTTAACAAATGTACACAGTGGCCGCTTTTTAATTCTACAATTAAAATTTCTCTTACCAATTTGTATATAAAATCACAATTTAATTAAAATCGCTTGAGCTTTACGATGAGAAGAAAATTTTCATCCTTCAAGCTTTTTATATCGGCAATAACTTAACGTCTGTTTATCCAACAATTAACGCACTCCGAGAGAATGCAGCAGACGGCTATTTTTATCCGCAGACAACCTTTAAAGATCTATAAAAAAAAACACGTAACAGTTATGCCACTAAAGAGTCCATAGCTCTTACGCTATACCTATATACACAAGTAAAGCATATCTATACTTCTTAGTCATAACTATTACATTAAAGAAAGAAATCCCGCATTTTTACCGCAACAATCATCTCCTTCAAACTATAGGTTTAAACCTCATTCGCCGCCCATACACAATCAACAGCAAAACGAAAATCAAGAGGAGCGAACAAATTTTCGTACCGATAGCAATCAATGAGAATGTCGCTTATACACACACATATAGTCGCCGCAGTTCAAAGGAGAGAAAATCCGCGTCCGGAGTAATTCCGTAGCGCAGCTCCATATATATATATATATACTGTGTAACACACATGGACACACACAAACACGTACACGTACACAGGTGCTTTATTGGATTACGCGTCCAGCGATCATCGATTGGCCCAATTTGCCGAAGCCATTACAAATCCCTGCGCGCATACGCGTTTCCAGTCGCCTATATGTACAGTATGTATATCACATCCACACATACGCTTATATATATATTTATATTTATATATATTCCGGCAATGTGACGGACGTCTTAACGGTATTCGCGTGTGTGCACTTGACTTTTTGACTCTGCGGTACAAGCGACTATTTTCACAGAAAATGCAAAAATATGTGTAGGGAAAGATATACAGAGTTGCGAAGAACGTGTTTGAGGAGACGTGTCGAGTCATGCAAAGTTATTCGTTATTATACTGAACGACTTTTGTTCAATTTGTATATCGTAAATTGTGCGACGACGTGGCTTTGGAAAGGGGGTGAAAAATAAGGGGCTGCAAGTTCGCGGTGCTGTGTATACGAATTTATTATGCGGCTGAAAATAATTCTCTGTTTATCCGCATCTCGTTAAGCCACGCGAATATCGCGTATATCCTTGCACTTTTGAAGTATACGTATATTCTGAAATTATAATAAATTATTACCTCGCATGTTCCAGAACTCTTTTAACAAGAAGAAAAAAAAACATTCTTATTTCTATGTACGTAACATTTCTACGATAATTCTGTTGATTTCGACCTTTTTTGCAAGTGTTTTTGCCAGTGAACCGACGAGGCCATGGTTGTTAATAGTAACCGCGCGCGAATGTTTATTACGTTCCATTAACTCAGGATGGACAAACATTTATTTTTTTTATACAACGACACTGATCGAATTCAATTCAGGTAATTCGTTAAGCGCGACAGCGAAGCTTCCAATTTAAATTAACCGACCTACATTACTACTGATCCAGATTTTATGCAAAACAATTATACCAAAGTAACTGTGTATTGTACACTGCATAATCTTTCGGATGCGTATAAATGTTAGTGATATATCAGCTGGGCAAAAATAACTGACCTGCACACTAATTGGAACTGATTTTTTGTATTTTTAAATATACTTATTATTATATTTTCGTACCAAAATCAGATAAAAGTTTCTCAGCTATTATAATACGATGCATACTTAAGCATGTGGATACATACGACATGTACAAAAAAAAACTCGAGCTCCAAAAGGCAGCGACTCGTGTGCGTATAAGTCGCGAGTCCCAATTCCCAGGCCGCGGGGAACAAAACTATGAGAAAGGATGAAAGATATGCTGCGGTGTGTAAGGACCTTAAAAGGCTGTAAAGTACAAACAATATTTACAATCAATCTCTCCTTAGAATTACCCGAGTTTATAACGAACGTCGCATTACGCGACTTATTTGTAAATTACTATCATATAACATAATTGGTCGCGTATATGCAGACATCACCTGCTTTTTCTTCAGCATCTAAACAAACACAAATGACGAGACATTCAAACGCTCGGATAAAAAAAGGAGGAGAAAATTCATAAGCCAACTCCGCAAAAGTACACGTTGTACGGAAAAATTGTCCTCCAACAGCATCGACGCACGGGAATTTCCACAAGGATTTGCATCGCGACTCTCCCCCAACCACCACCGGAGTAAAAACAATTGCCGTGGAAATCCACCGCACGGAGTATCGCGCGAAGGCCTCCCCTTTTCACTGCCACGGTTAATTACGCGTTCCAGCGTCGAGATAATTGCAGGCGAAGCGCGCGATTCGCATTCCTCCCTCTCTCCCTACCTCTCTCACTCTCTACGTATGTACGTTCGCATGCAAATATATATCCATTGTATTGTTGGGCCGCGCGCATCGTCGTATCTCGCAGGGGAGCGAGAAGCTGCTGCTGCTGCTGCTGCTGCTGCTGTCGGGTAATTTCGAGAATTTCGAAAAATATATTCATGAGGTCGGGCATTGGGAAATACGGTATATGAGGTTGGCTGGCTCTGCGAATTATGCTCGCAGGGATGGAGCGCAAGCTGATTTTATACGTTCGCGCGCGAGCCTTGTAAAAATGAAGTGTGCGCGGTGATTGCTTAATTTGCCTAATTAAGATAATTTGTGTACGTGTATGTGTGTGTGTGTGTGTGGGGGG